>CATNWA010011337.1:0-20856 GCA_951230385.1 Staurois parvus
CTGTGTGTGTAGAATTTTTTGACATAGGGTGCTGGCAGATTCAACGGGCCTCCATAGCTGCTGCCAGGCCCCTAATCTGCCATGGGCCCCTATATACCGCCTCCTCATGCTGCTGCCAGGTCCAGAGTCTGTCATGGGTCCCTGTACGGCCTCCCATTGCTGCTGTCTCCATCGCCACACTCTGCCATGTGCCACTGCCAGGCCCCTAATCTGCCATGGGCCCCTATATACCGCCTCCTCATGCTGCTGCCAGGTCCAGAGTCTGTCATGGGTCCCTGTACGGCCTCCCATTGCTGCTGTCTCCATCGCCACACTCTGCCATGTGCCACTTTCAGGTCTCCTCACACTGCTGGTGTGTAGAATTTTTTGACATAGGGTGCTGGCAGATTACGGGCCTCCCTATAGCTGCTGCCAGGCCCCTAATCTGCCATGGGCCCCTATATACCGCCTCCTCATGCTGCTGCCAGGTCCAGAGTCTGTCATGGGTCCCCTGTACGGCCTCCCATTGCTGCTGTCTCCATCGCCACACTCTGCCATGTGCCACTTTCAGGTCTCCTCACACTGCTGGTGTGTTGAATTTTTTGACATAGGGTGCTGGCAGATTACGGGCCTCCCATAGCTGCTGCCAGGCCCCTAATCTGCCATGGGCCCCTATATACCGCCTCCTCATGCTGCTGCAGGTCCAGAGTCTGTCATGGGTCCTGTACGGCCTCCCATTGCTGCTGTCTCCATCGCCACACTCTGCCATGTGCCACTTTCAGGTCTCCTCACACTGCTGGTGTGTTAGAATTTTTTGACATAGGGTGCTGGCAGATTACGGGCCTCCATAGCTGCTGCCAGGCCCCTAATCTGCCATGGGCCCCTATATACCGCCTCCTCATGCTGCTGCCAGGTCCAGAGTCTGTCATGGGTCCCTGTACGGCCTCCCATTGCTGCTGTCTCCATCGCCACACTCTGCCATGTGCCACTTTCAGGTCTCCTCACACACTGCTGGTGTGTTAGAATTTTTTGACATAGGGTGCTGGCAGATTACGGGCCTCCCATAGCTGCTGCCAGGCCCCTAATCTGCCATAGGCCCCTATATACCGCCTCCTCATGCTGCTGCCTGCCAGGTCCCTCCATTGTTGCTGGTGTGTTAGAATTTTTTGACATAGGGTGCTGGGATTCCGGAGTCTAGCTGCTGCCAGGCCCCTAATCTCATGGGTCCCTGTACGGCCTCCATTGCTGCTTGTCTCCATCGCCACACACTCTGCCATGTGCCACTTTCAGGTCCTCACACACACTGCTGGGTGTGGGGAATTTTTTGACATGGGGGTGCTGGCAGATTGGGTGGGCCTCCCATAGCTGCTGCCAGGCCCCTAATCTGCCATGGGCCCTATATACCGCCTCCTCATGCTGCTGCCAGGTCCAGAGTCTGTCATGGGTCCCTGTACGGGTGCTGCTCTGGTGTTGGCCATTGGTGGGCCACGCCTCCATGCTGCCATGTGCCACTTTCAGGTCCTTATGTTGCTGTGTGTGTAGAATTTTTTGACATAGGGTGCTGGCAGATTACGGGCCTCCATAGCTGCTGCCAGGCCCCTAATCTGCCATGGGCCCCTATATGGCTTCCTCATGCTGCTGCCAGGTCCAGAGTCTCTCATGGGTCCCTGTACGGCCTCCCATTGCTGCTGTCTCCATCGCCACACTCTGCCATGTGCCACTTTCAGGTCTCCTCACACACTGCTGGGTGTGTAGTTTTTTTTGACATAGGGTGCTGGCAGATTACGGGCCTCCCATAGCTGCTGCTGCCAGGCCCCTAATCTGCCATGGGCCCCTATATACCGCCTCCTCATGCTGCTGCCAGGTCCAGAGTCTGTCATGGGTCCCTGTACGGCCTCCCATTGCTGCTGTCTCCATCGCCCACACTCTGCCATGTGCCACTTTCAGGTCTCCTCACACACTGCTGGTGTGTAGAATTTTTTGACATAGGGTGCTGGCAGATTACGGGCCTCCCATAGCTGCTGCCAGGCCCCTAATCTGCCATGGGCCCCTATATACCGCCTCTCTCATGCTGCTGCCAGGTCCAGAGTCTGTCAGGTCCCTGTACGGCCTCCCATTGCTGCTGTCTCCATCGCCCACACTCTGCCATGTGCCACTTTCAGGTCTCCTCACACTGCTGGTGTGTGGTGAATTTTTTGACATAGGGTGCTGGCAGATTACGGGCCTCCCATAGCTGCTGCCAGGCCCCTAATCTGCCATGGGCCCCTATATACCGCCTCCTCATGCTGCTGCCAGGTCCAGAGTCTCTCATGGGTCCCTGTACGGCCTCCCATTGCTGCTGTCTCCATCGCCACACTCTGCCATGTGCCACTTTCAGGTCTCCTCACACACTGCTGGTGTGTTGTTAATTTTTTGACATAGGGTGCTGGCAGATTACGGGCCTCCCATAGCTGCTGCCAGGCCCCTAATCTGCCATGGGCCCCTATATACCGCCTCCTCATGCTGCTGCAGGTGCCAGAGTCTGTCATGGGTCCCTGTACGGCCTCTCATTGCTGCTGTCTCCATCGTGCCATGCCACTTTCAGGTCTCCTCACACTGCTGGTGTGTGAATTTTTTGACATAGGGTGCTGGCAGATTACGGGCCTCCATAGCTGCTGCCAGGCCCCTAATCTGCCATGGGCCCCTATATACCGCCTCCTCATGCTGCTGCCAGGTCCAGAGTCTGTCATGGGTCCCTGTACGGCCTCCCATTGCTGCTGTCTCCATCGCCACACTCTGCCATGTGCCACTTTCAGGTCTCCTCACACACTGCTGGTGTGTTAGAATTTTTTGACATAGGGTGCTGGCAGATTACGGGCCTCCCATAGCTGCTGCCAGGCCCCTAATCTGCCATGGGCCCCTATATACCGCCTCCTCATGCTGCTGCCAGGTCCAGAGTCTCTCATGTCCCTGTACGGCCTCCCATTGCTGCTGTCTCATGCCACACTCTGCCATGTGCCACTTTCAGGTCTCCTCACACTGCTGGTGTGTGAATTTTTTGACATAGGGTGCTGGCAGATTACGGGCCTCCCATAGCTGCTGCCAGGCCCCTAATCTGCCATAGGCCCCTATATACCGCCTCCTCATGCTGCTGCCAGGTCCAGAGTCTCTCATGGGTCCCTGTACGGCCTCCCATTGCTGCTGTCTCCATCGCCACACTCTGCCATGTGCCACTTTCAGGTCTCCTCACACACTGCTGGTGTGTAGAATTTTTTGACATAGGGTGCTGGCAGATTACGGGCCTCCCATAGCTGCTGCCAGGCCCCTAATCTGCCATGGGCCCCTATATACCGCCTCCTCATGCTGCTGCCAGGTCCAGAGTCTGTCATGGGTCCCTGTACGGCCTCCCATTGCTGCTGTCTCCATCGCCCACACTCTGCCATGTGCCACTTTCAGGTCTCCACACACTGCTGGTGTGTTGAATTTTTTGACATAGGGTGCTGGCAGATTACGGGCCTCCCATTGCTGCTGCCAGGCACGTAATCTGCCATGGGCCCCCGTACCCGACTCCTCATGCTGTGACGTTGCAACAAGGTGGAATTCAAACCCTACATATGTTAGACCGCCTTTACGAACAGCGAAAGGCCATCATCACAGATTTCCTGATGTTAAAAGCGGATAAAGGTACTCCCTGTGTAACTTAGATGTCAGCCATTGGCAGCTCATGCGTGACACCTGCGCTTGCTCAGGCCCTTTGAGGAGGCCACGCTATTCGTGAGTCGGCAGCAGGACTATGGGATGAACGACGTCATTCCTCTGTTGCACGTCCTGGAACAAATGCTGTTAACAATGGCTGGTCAGGGTGCGGTAGACGTGGCGCACAGATCTCAACGCCACATGACCCCTGTGGGGGCAGGACAGGAAGAAGAGGAGGAGGTAGAGGAGGACATTGGTGCTCAGGAATTATTGAGTGAAATGGGTGGTTTTTCCACTCAGCGGACAGGAGTGGAGGAGCAGGAGCATCTGGTAGAGGAGGAGGAGGAGGAGACAGAGGACCCAGACGCACCGTGGCAGTATGCTGTGGAGATGGAGGCAGGGAGTCCCTCGCATTCCTTGGCACACAAATGGCCCATAGCATGCTCGCTTGCTTGCGTAGCGACAGCCGAATAATAACCATCAGACAGAGGGATGACTTTTGGCTGTCCACCTTGTTGGACCCTCGCTACCGTTCAAAAATGGTGGCCTTTTTCACACCTGCTGAGAGGGAGGCCAAAATAACGTACTATATAAAAACCACCTATGTAGTCAGCTGGTCTCTGCCTGTCTGCGCCAACGTCCATCCTCAGACACTGTGGGCCCTGTGCGCTCGCGTTCCGCTGCCATGGCAGCAGCAGGGGAGGGGTGGGGTGGTAGGAGCAGTGGCAGCTCCACCAGCAGCGGCTGCCTCAGTCAGTCTGCAGTCGATGATGAGTAGCTTTCTTCACCAGCGCAGTGAGGAAACTACTAACCAGCGCAGCAGCAGCAGCAGCAGCAGCATCAGGTGGACAGGTGGAGCTGGAGCCTCAAACAACAGGCTTAGGCCTACTTGGACAGCACCCTGCCAACCGAGGTAGACAATCCCCTTGACTACTGGGCAACGAAACTTGACCTTTGGCCCCAACTAGCTGAATTTGCCCTTGAAAGGCTGTCATGCCCGGCCAGTAGCGTGGGCATCGGAGCGCGTGTTTAGTGCGGCAGGAGGTATTGCAACTCCGCGGAGGACACGACTGTCCACCCAAAGTGTGGAGAGACTGAGACTGACGTTTGTGAAAATGAATCAGGCGTGGATTAGTCTGGATTTCAAACCACCAGTTCCTGACACAACTGACTAAATCCGCCATGAATCATGCCCCAAACATGTGCCACTTTCAGGTCTCCTCACACTGCTGGTGTGTTCCATTTTTTGTCATAGGGTGCTGGCAGATTACGGGCCTCCCATAGCTGCTGCCAGGCCCCTAATCTGCCATGGGCCCCTATACCGCCTCCTCATGCTGCTGCCAAGTCCAGAGTCTCTCATGGGTCCCTGTACGGCCTCCCATTGCTGCTGTCTCCATCGCCACACTCTGCCATGTGCCACTTTCAGGTCTCCTCACACTGCTGGTGTATTCCATTTTTTGTCATAGGGTGCTGGCAGATTACGGGCCTCCCATAGCTGCTGCCAGGCCCCTAATCTGCCATGGGCCCCTATACCGCCTCCTCATGCTGCTGCCAGGTCCAGAGTCTGTCATGGGTCCCTGTACGGCCTCCCATTGCTGCTGTCTCCATCGCCACACTCTGCCATGTGCCACTTTCAGGTCTCCTCACACTGCTGGTGGGTTCCATTTTTTGTCATAGGGTGCTGGCAGATTACGGGCCTCCCATAGCTGCTGCCAGGCCCCTAATCTGCCATGGGCCCCCGTACCGACTCCTCATGCTGCTGCCAGGCCCGTAATCTGTCATGGGCCCCTGTTGTCGCTTGTTGGCATATTCCGCTCGTTCAGATGCTCCTTCTCCTGCTACTCCTCTTCACGGATTCCGTCAGCGTCTTTCTTGGAATCCGTTTCCAAGAGACAACAGTTTGCGAGCACGCACCAGACGGTGCAGAAACTGAACGTCCTCCTGTCCAAGTTGCTGCTGCCAGGCTCGTAATCTGTCATGCGCCCCTGTACCGCCTCTCATCATGCTGCTGCCAGGTCCAGAGTGTGTCATGGGCCCCCGTACCGACTCCAAATGCTGCTGCCAGGCCCGTAATCTGTCATGGGCCCCTGTACCGCCTCCCCATGCTGCTGCCAGGTCCAGATTGTGTCATGGGTCCCTGTACGGCCTCCCATTGCTGCTGCCAGGCCCGTAATCTGCCATGGGCCCCCGTACCGACTCCTCATGCTGCTGCCAGGCCCGTAATCTGCCATGGGCCCCTGTACCGCCTCCTCATGCTGCTGCCAGGTCCAGAGTGTGTCATGGGTCCCTGTACGGCCTCCCATTGCTGCTGTCTCTATCGCCACACTCTGCCATGTGCCACTTTCAGGTCTCCTCACACTGCTGGGTTGGTTTCCATTTTTGTCATAGGGTGCTGTATGGCCTCCCATTGCTGCTGCCTCCACCGCCACACTGTGGCTCCACACTCTGGTTTTGGCCCCGTGACTGCCCAAATGAGTGAAGTGTGCGGTGATTCTAAGATCGACGGCACTCATCTGCATGTCATACTGCCTGACAGTATTATTTCTCTTCCCCAGCAGACTCCAAGGGCATTTAAATTAAAGGTACAGTGTTCAGCACTAATATTAAGTCTCTCTGAAGCCTAGAAACACCCTTTTTTAAGTTAAATTCACAGCGAATATATTCGACTCGAATCGAAAAAAAAAAACATTCTGAAAATATAAGACACATAAATAAAATAATGTTTGTTACAAATAAACTCGTAAATGTAAAATGAATGGGATGAATTGCTGCAGACTAGATGTCCGCCTCCTCACATCCTCAGCGATAGATTGTCATTGTGCCATCAAAGTCCACACTGTCATCGCCGGGATCGGATTGTCCTTGGAAGTGGGATTCGGAGAGAAAAGGCAGAAATCACATTGTATCTCCTCCCAGATCCGCACACAAGTCATGTCTCTTGTCATCTCGCTCTTCTACAGACAATACATTGCAGCCCTTCTGACTGTCCCTGTTAGTCCACAATTGTGCTGGATGGACCGAGATGGGTTACTCAGGGACACAGAATTGTTACTCAGGGACACAGAATTGTTACTCAGGGACAGACACAGAATTGTTACTCAGGGAGACAGAATTGTTACTCAGGGACACAGAATTGTTACTCAGGGACACAGAATCGTTACTGAGAGACACAGAATGGTTACTCAGGGACACAGAATTGTTACTCAGGGACACAGAATGGTTACTCAGGGACACAGAATCGTAACTCAGGGACACAGAATTGTGACTCAGGGATACATAATTGATAATCAGGGACACAGAATTGTTACTCAGGGACACATAATTGTTACTCAGGGACACAGAATTGTTACTCAGGGACACAGAATTGTTACTGAGGGACACAGAATTGTTACTCAGGGACACATAATTGTTACTGAGGGACACAGAATCGTTACTGAGGGACACAGAATTGTTACTCAGGGACAAATAATTGTTACTCAGGGACACATAATTGTTACTCAGGGACACAGAATTGTTACTCAGGGACACATAATTGTTACTCAGGGACATACACAGAATTGTTACTCAGGGACACAGAATTGTTACTCAGGGACACATAAATTGTTACTCAGGGACACAGAATCGTTACTCAGGGACACAGAATTGTTACTCAGGGACACATAATTTTTACTCAGGGACACAGAATTGTTACTCAGGACAGACACAGAATCGTTACTCAGGGACACAGAATTGTTACTCAGGGGACAGACACAGAATTGTTACTCAGGGACACAGAATTGTTACTCAGGGACACATAATTGTTACTCAGGGACAGACACAGAATTGTTACTCAGGGACACAGAATTGTCACTCAGGGACACATAATTGTTACTGAGGGACACAGAATTGTTACTGAGGGACACATAATTGTTACTCAGGGACACAGAATTGTTACTGAGGGACACATAATTGTTACTGAGGGACACAGAATTGTTACTGAGGGACACATAATTGTTACTCAGGGACACAGAATCGTTACTCAGGGACACAAAATCGTTACTGGGGGACACAGAATTGTTACTCGGGAACACATAATTGTTACTCAGGGACACAGAATTGTTACGCAGGGACACAGAATCATTACTCAGGGACACAGAATCGTTACTCAGGGACACAGAATCGTTGAATTAAAGAGTATGTCAGACAACACGCAGAGGAGTGGCAGAGGAGGCAATGTTTCAGGAGCGAGCAGACGTGGCAGGAGAGGAAGGGGTCGAGGCAGTACTAGTCGCAGCCAGAGGCCATTGCTCCCGGTGTCATCCAGCGGTCGTGTCTCCACCGACAACCCTGCCGTCATCGATTGGTTGGCTCGGTCGTCTTCCTCTTCCCAGGTCACCTCTGACACCTACAGCCAACGGTCGGTGGGTACGTCAGACACAACCGTTAGTTGGCATGGCCCGGGAGCAAGCCCACTGAAATCACGTGTCCTCTACCTGCCCCTGTCCTTTGGTGTTCCCTCACCAAGCAAAGTATCGCATGCTGTGGGCTCAGCCCCACTGTACAGTGAGGAAGAGCTAACAGAGGGCGGTCAGGAACGGGGGGAGACATCCGCCTCTTCAGCAGCCAGGCGAAGAAGTAGTGGCGAGGAGAGTGGCTCGGTAGCCGGTCTAGAGACAGGTCTGTCTCCTGACCCACACGCAGCCGAGGGGGCTAGTAGTGAGGCGGAGACCCTAATTGATGATGATGAGGCTGATCGCACTTGGCAGCCTCGTCGTCATCAGGCTATTGCTTCCGCATCATCAGGAGAAGAGGGTGGCAGCTTGGCAGCGAGCAAAACAGTCGGTGGGTTGCCCAGGAGGCAGCAGGGTCGCAGCAGTGTCAGTGGAGGCAAACGGCCACGGAGTAGAGCACCAGCTCCACTGCAGCCTACCACCACGGCCAGTAGTGGTGCCGGTGTGCACGGAGGAAGTAGCAGTCAGCCAGTGAGGAGTAGCGGGGGCAAAGTTTCCTACTCGGCGGTGTGGCAATTTTTCGTCAAGCCGCCCGAGGAAGTAAACGTAGCCGTATGTCGACTATGTGGCCAGAAAGTCAAGCGTGGCCAGGGGGCCCATGTTGGGACTACAGCGTTGCGTCAGCATATGCAGCGTCGCCATTCGGTGGCCTGGGAAAACCGTGATAAAGATACGGCGGTTCTGCCTGCCCCAGCCCCCGCTCCATCACCCGCTCCGTTACTTGCTCCGTCACCCGACGTCAATCGCCCTCTATCAGCCAGTCAAGGCTCCAACACCTCTGCTGAGGGGAGTTGTCGCTCGTTGGCATCTTCCGCTCGTTCAGATGCTCCTTCTCCTGCTACTCCTCTTCACGGATTCCGTCAGCAGTCTTTCTTGGAATCCGTTTCCAAGAGACAACAGTTTGCGAGCACGCACCCGACGGTGCAGAAGCTGAACGTCCTCCTGTCCAAGTTGCTGGTGCTGCAGTCCCTCCCTTTCCAAGTGGTGGACTCAGCACCTTTCCGAGAAATGATGGCTTGTGCCGCGCCGCGGTGGAGAGTGCCAAGCCGGCATTTCTTCGCCAAAAAGGCAGTGCCAGCCCTGCATTCACATGTAGAAGAGATGGTGGGCCAGTCTTTGAGCATGTCGGTCTCTGCCAAAGTGCACGGCAGCGCCGACGTGTGGAGCTGTAACTACGGTCAGGGACAGTACATGTCATTTACGGCCCACTGGGTGAACGTGGTGCCGGCACAGCCGCACCAGCAACTTGGACAGGTCACGCCGCTTTTGCCTCCACGTTTGCACGTCCTTGGTCCAGCAAAGATGTCCGCCTCTACCACCTCTTCTTCCGCCGTGTCCTCAGCCGCCCACCCCCGTGCCAAGTCCCATTACCCGACCGGCATATCACATGTGCAGGGCGCAACGGTGTCACGCTGTGCTGCACCTGGTATGCCTTGGCGAACGTAGTCACACAGGGGAGGAACTTCTGAGTGTAATGAACAGAGAAATCGACAGATGGCTGTCTCCGCGCAAACTGAAAATCGGAACCATGTTGACCGACAACGGAAAGAACATGGTGTCTGCTCTGCGTCAAGGAAGGTTGTGCCATGCGCCATGCATGGCTCACGTGTTCAATCTGGTTGTCAAGCGGTTCCTAAAATCCACCATCCCACTGCAAGACATCCTTAAAATGTCACGTAAACTTTGCATGCATTTCAGCCATTCCTACACCGCAAAGCACACCCTCCTTGAGCTGCAGCGGCAGAACGGAATTCCACAGCATCGCCTGATCTGCGACGTTGCAACAAGGTGGAATTCAACCCTACATATGTTAGACCGCCTTTACGAACAGCGAAAGGCCATCACCGATTTCCTGATGTTACAAGCGGATAAAGGTACTCCCCTGTGTAACTTAGATGTCAGCCATTGGCAGCTCATGCGTGACACCTGCCGCTTGCTCAGGCCCTTTGAGGAGGCCACGCTATTCGTGAGTCGGCAGGACTATGGGATGAACGACGTCATTCCTCTGTTGCACGTCCTGGAACAAATGCTGTTAACAATGGCTGGTCAGGGTGCGGTAGACGTGGCGCACAGATCTCAACGCCACATGACCCCTGTGGGGGCAGGACAGGAAGAAGAGGAGGAGGTAGAGGAGGACATTGGTGCTCAGGAATTATTGAGTGAAATGGGTGGTTTTTCCACTCAGCGGACAGGAGTGGAGGAGCAGGAGCATCTGGTAGAGGAGGAGGAGGAGGAGACAGAGGACCCAGACGCACCGTGGCAGTATGCTGTGGAGATGGAGGCAGGGAGTCCCTCGCATTCCTTGGCACAAATGGCCCATAGCATGCTCGGTTGCTTGCGTAGCGACAGCCGAATAATAACCATCAGACAGAGGGATGACTTTTGGCTGTCCACCTTGTTGGACCCTCGCTACCGTTCAAAAATGGTGGCCTTTTTCACACCTGCTGAGAGGGAGGCCAAAATAACGTACTATAAAAAACCACCTATGTAGTCAGTTGGTCTCTGCCTTTGTGCGCCAACGTCCATCCTCAGACACTGTGGGCCCTGTGCGCTCACGTTCCGCTGCCATGGCAGCAGGGGAGGGGTGGGGTGGTAGGAGCAGTGGCAGCTCCACCAGCAGCGGCTGCCTCAGTCTGCAGTCGATGATGAGTAGCTTTCTTCACCAGCGCAGTGAGGAAACTACTAACCAGCCGCAGCAGCAGCAGCATCAGGTGGACCTGGAGCAGGACCTCAAACAACAGGCTTGGGCCTACTTGGACAGCACCCTGCCAACCGAGGTAGACAATCCCCTTGACTACTGGGCAACGAAACTTGACCTTTGGCCCCAACTAGCTGAATTTGCCCTTGAAAGGCTGTCATGCCCGGCCAGTAGCGTGGCATCGGAGCGCGTGTTTAGTGCGGCAGGAGGTATTGTAACTCCGCGGAGGACACGACTGTCCACCCAAAGTGTGGAGAGACTCACGTTTGTGAAAATGAATCAGGCGTGGATTAGTCTGGATTTCAAACCACCAGTTCCTGACACAACTGACTAAATCCGCCATGAATCATGCCCCAAACATGGTATTATTTTTAACATAGGCCTCTGTATGGCCTTCAATTTAAGCTGCTTACGCTTCGCCACTCTGCCATGGGCCCCTGTACCACCTCCTCATGCTGCTGCCAGGTCCAGAGTGTGTCATGGGTCCCTGTACGGCCTCCCATTGCTGCTGCCAGGCCCGTAATCTGCCATGGGCCCCCGTACCGACTCCTCATGCTGCTGCCAGGCCCGTAATCTGTCATGGGCCCCTGTACCGCCTCCTCATGCTGCTGCCAGGTCCAGAGTGTGTCATGGGTCCCTGTACGGGCCTCCCATTGCTGCTGTCTCCATCGCCACACTCTGCCATGTGCAACTTTCAGGTCTCCTCACACTGCTGGTGGGTTCCATTTTGTCATAGGGTGCTGGCAGATTACGGGCCTCCCATTGCTGCTGCCAGGCCCGTAATCTGCCATGGGCCCCCGTACCGACTCCTCATGCTGCTGCCAGGCCCGTAATCTGTCATGGGCCCCTGTACCGCCTCCTAATGCTGCTGCCAGGTCCAGAGTGTGTCATGGGTCCCTGTACGGCCTCCCATTGCTGATGCCAGGCCCGTAATCTGCCATGGGCCCCCGTACCGACTCCTCATGCTGCTGCCAGGCCCGTAATCTGTCATGGGCCCCTGTACCATCTCCTCATGCTGCTGCCAGGTCCAGAGTGTGTCATGGGTCCCTGTACGGCGGCCTCCCATTGCTGCTGTCTCCATTGCCACACTCTGCCATGTTCCACTTTCAGGTCTCCTCACACTGCTGGTGGGTTCCATTTTGTCATCATAGGGTGCTGGCAGATTACGGGCCTCCCATTGCTGCTGCCCAGGCCCGTAATCTGCCATGGGCCCCGTACCGATTCCTCATGCTGCTGCCAGGCCCGTAATCTGTCATGGGCCCCTGTACCGCCTCCTCATGCTGCTGCCAGGTCCAGAGTGTGTCATGGGTCCCTGTACGGCCTCCCATTGCTGCTGTCTCCATCGCCACACTCTGCCATGTGCCACTTTCAGGTCTCCTCACACTGCTGGTGGGTTCCATTTTGTCATAGGGTGCTGTATGGCCTCCCATTGCTGCTGCCTCCACCGCCACACTGTGGCTCCACACTCTGGTTTTGGCCCCGTGACTGCCCAAATGAGTGAAGTGTGCGGTGATTCTAAGATCGACGGCACTCATCTGCATGTCATACTGACTGACAGTATTATTTCTCTTCCACAGCAGACTCCAAGGGCATTTAAATTAAAGGTACAGTGTTCTGCACTAATATAAAGGCTCTCTGAAGCCTAGAAACACCCTTTTTATACGTTAAATTCGCAGCGAATAAATTCGCCTCGAATCGAGTTTTTTCCGCGAATTCACCGAATCAGCCGAATCAAATTTTTAAATACTTCGCTCATCTCTAAATGAGACCTTTGCTGGAAATCCTAATATTATCTTCCATGTGGTGGATCCGGGTGTCACCCTTTTGCTCAGACCAAGAAGAAGGGAATATTATTATTAATAGTATCTGATGATGATGGTGATTATTATTCAGGATTTATATAGCGCCAACACTTTGTGCATTGCTGTAAAATAATATAAATGGAGACAATACAGCAACAACACAATTCAATACAAGAGGGTTAGGAGGCCCTGCTCCAGGGAGCTTACAATCTAGTACAGAGGGGATGGTGGGACAAAAAGGTAATAACTGCGAGGAATAAACTGGAGAAAATAAAGAACACAAAAAAGCTTTACCTGGAAATTGCTTTGGAATATCTCCCCCTCCCCTCTCTAGAATTTTTCAGATGCACCTCAGCTACTGTTGCATTTTCATAAGCTCACAGACACCAAGACAACCCCCCCCCCCCCTTTCCCCTCTACCCCCCCCCCCCCCCCCCCCCCCCCCCCCCCTCCCTCCCTCTGCACACTCGGCCTTTGTAAGAAATAAATAGAATAATAGGAACAATCGGCACACTATTGTACAAAATAAAAATCAGTTTTGGATTAAGAGGAGAAAGGGTAGACAGTTTTTTCCTGCTCCCTGCGCCCCATTAGATAGATTCACCTTCTCGTTTTCCTTGTTTACTGTTATCAGGTAGAGTGAAAGTGAAGGAATTTGCCCAATTTTGGGTTGTCACCAGAATCCTGGGAGACTCACGCCTTCCTAATATGTCAGTTCTCATCTGCATCAAAGCTTCTCTGTATCACATTTATGCCTTATGCAGTGTGTTGCTTGACACAGTAGAAGACAGAGGGGAGAATACTTCTTGAAAAAAACAAATGGGAGAAAATGTGTGGGGTCCCCCTTAAATTCCTACTGTACCCTTGATCCGAGCACAGGCCTGGCAGGGCAGGAAAGGGGGGGGGGGGGGATAAGCAACCTCCCATGCACCTTACCAGGCCATGTGCCATCAGCTTTGAGGGGGACAAGGGCCTTTTCCACAGAGCCCTGGCCTGGTGGTTATGGGGCTTTGCTGGCAGACAGGCTCATTAGCATCAGGGTATCCCTTTAAAAGAAGGGGCACCCTGATGCTGCCCCCCACCTGTGGATGAGTGAGCTGTAAGACACCCGTTCACTAAAAGGTTACATTTAGAAAAAATAAGGACACCAAACTTTTGAAAAATCCCTTTAATTGAACAAACAACAGTTTTTGACAAGTCTTTTAATACCCACCGCCATGTAGCAGATATACTGCTACATGGCAGTACAGGTGCACAAAATCACGTATATATACTTTTTTTGCATTTCCGGATGGGGGGGGGGCGGGGGCGCGAGGCATGTCGTCCTACCCGCTCCACCGATCGCAGCCCCGGGTGTCAGTCACCTGATCCCGGCCAGTGATTACCCGCTGGTGCCCGGTGATTGCAGAGGATCACCGACAGGGAAGAGGGTTACTTTGTTTACCAACATAGCTCCTCCTTATCAGCTTGGAACACTACTCTGAATGGTTGAGCAGAGCCATCAAGAGCAGTGTGCTTTACAGTGAAGCGCCACCTCCTCTAGAAAATAATTCAAAAAAAAAAAAAATCACCCAGCACACAGTTAACACTTTGATTGCCCTTAAATGTTAACCCCCTTCCTGTCCAGTGTCATTAGTACAGTGTCAGTGTTTTTTTTTTTTTTAACACTGATCACTGTATTGGTGTCACTGGGGATGTCAGTGACACCAAGTCAGTTATTCCCAGTGTTAGAATGTCCACAAAATTTAAGTTATAGGGGATATTTGCCTTTCCTGTGATAGCATTAAAAGTGTTCAAACAAAATAAAAATGAAAAGGGGCAGTGTAAAAATAATAAAACACAAATCAAAATAACTTAAAAAAAAAACAGCACCCTCCTCCCCCCATCTGCTCGAGTATTGACCTCCTCTGTAAATCTAAAACGTAGCTTGTAAAGGCTTTTATGGCCTATGGATATTAAAAATATATGCAGTTTGTCGCCAGTACACGGGGCATGGACAGTTTTAAAGCATGTCATGTTTGGCATATATTTACTTGGCATACCATCATCTTTTGTATTTTTAACAAATAATTGGAAAATATATTTTGTTTTTGTGCATTTTTTTTTAAAAAAAAAAATAGTGGTTGAAAAACTGGTACGCGAGTACAATGTGCTAAACAAAAATTGCAGAATCCACCATTTTATTCACTAGGGCACCTGCTTTAAAAAATATATAATGTTTGGGGGTTCAAAGTAATTTCCTACCAACAAATACTGATTTTTCTTTTTCATGTGAACAAAAAGTGTCAGAAAACTTTTGGTCTTCTGGTGCCTAGAAGAAAAAGTGATGTGTGGCATAAACTTCTAATGCTGGGCATAAAATGCCCCCACCATGCCAAAATGACCTTTTTGGAAAGTAGATACCCCAAACTATTTGCTGAGATCCTTGTTGATCAGTAGAAGAATTTATTTTTTACAACACATTTTTAGAAAATTACAGAAAAAAAAGTTTTTTTTATTTTTTTACACAACATTTTCACTTAAATTATTTATTGCTCACACATGCCATGGGTATGGGGGTACCACATGTGAGATAATTTGTGGCAGTCTAGCCAAGTACAGGACCCCAAAATCCAATAAGCACCTTCAGGCTTTTAAAGGGCTTTTATTTCTTTATTACACTTCCTGACTACCTATCACAGTTTCGGAGGCCCTGAAATGCCAGGATAGCACCCCCCAAATGACCCATTTTTGGAAAGTAGACACCCCAAGGAATTTGATAAGATGCATGGTGAGCATTTTGCAGATCTCATTTGTTATCACAAGTTTTTTGGAAAATAAAGAAGGAAAGAAAACAAAAACATATTTTACTTTTCTTTTTTACATTTCAAAAACTTGTGAGAAAGAATTAGATCTGCAAAATACTTACCATGCTTCTTTTTAAATTCCTTGGGGTGTCAAATTTGGTTTGGTGCTCTCCTGGCATTTTTAGGGCCTCCAAAACTGTGATAGGTAGTGAGGAAGGGAAATGAGGAAGTTACGCACCTTTATGCAGGCCATAGATGGGTCGAAAATCGGCAGATTTTTCGGCCGGAAATTAAATCGGCCGATTTTCGAATCGTTAGTGGGGTAATTGTTCTGTCGTTTTTCGGTATTTTGGCAGATTTTTTTGATCGTTAAAGTTGAAAAAAATCGGCCGATTTTCGTGGCTATTATGGGCAAATCGGACAATCTTTTTACTGATAAAAAAATCTGCGCGCATGAGCAGTGACCTGCAAGAGGAAGACAAAAAGAAGAGGAAGAAGAAGAGGAATAAGAAGAGGAGGAGGAGGAAGAAGAAGAGGAGGAGGAGAGGAGGAAGAAGAGGAAGTGAAATGAGGAAGTTATGCAGGCCATAGATGGGTCGAAAATCAGCCGCTTTTGCGGCCGAAAATAAAATCGGGCCAATTTTCGAATCGTTAGTGTGCTAATTGTTCGGACGTTTTGTGGTATTTTGGCAGATTTTTTTTTATCGGTAAAGTTGCAAAAAAAAATCGTCCGATGTTCGCGGCAATTATGGGGAAATCGGCCAATCTTTTTACCGATTAAAAAATCTGCGCATGAGCAGTGACCTGCAAGAGGAAAAAAGAAGAAGAGGAAAAAAGAAGAAGAGGAAGAAGGAGAAGAGGAAGAAGGAGAAGAGGAAGGAGGAGAAGAGGAAGGAAGAGAAGAGGAAGAAGGAGAAGAGGAAGGAGGAGAAGAGGAAGAAGGAAAAGAGGAAGAAGGAGAAGAGGAAGAAGAAGATGAAGAAGAAGAGGATGAAGAAGAAGAGGATGAAGAAGAAGAAGAGGATGAAGAAGAAGAAGAGAATGAAGAAGAAGAAAGATGGATGAAGAAGATGAAGATGAAGAAGAAGAGGAGGATGAAGAAGAGGAAGATGAAGAAGTGGAAGAAGAAGAACAAGAAGAAGAAAAGAAAAAGAGGATGAAGAAGAGGAAGATGAAGAGGAAGATGATGAAGAAGAAGAGGATGAAGAAGAAGAGGAATTCCAGTCTGGTAAAAGGGTCCCTGCAGAGAGCAAAGAACTGTCAAAGAAATAGCGGAGCTCTCTGGAGGGACACTTTTTGCCGGACTGGAATTCCTTTTATTTTTCATCCTTCTTCTTCTCCTTCTTCATCATCATCCTCTTCTTCCACTTCTTCATCATCCTCCTCCTTCTTTTTCTTTGTCATCATCATCCTCTTCTTCTTCTTCTTCGTCATCTCTTCTTCTTCTACTTCTTCATCACCATCCTCTTCTTCATCTTCTTCTACTTCTTCATCCTCCTCTTCTTCTTTTTCTTCATCATCATCATCCTCTTCTTCTTCTTCATCATCATCCTCTTCTTCTTCTTCTTCTTCTTCTTCTTCTTCTTCTACTGCTTCATCATCATCCTCTTCTTCATCTTCTTCTACTTCATCATCATCATCATCCTCATCCTCTTCTTCTTTACTTACTTCATCATCATCATCATCATCCTCTTCTTCATCATCATCCTCTTCTTCTTCATCATCATCCTCTTCTTCTTCATCATCCTCTTCTTCTTCTTCCTCTTCTTCTTTTTCTTCTTTTTGTCTTCCTCTTGCAGGTCACTGCTCATGCGCAGATTTTTTATCGGTAAAAAATTGGCCGATTAGCCCATTATTGCCGCGAAGATCGGCAACATCGGCCGATTTTTTTCCAACTTTCCCGATTTAAAAAAACGGCCAAAATACCAAAAAACCGCCAAACAAATAGCCCACTAACGATCCGAAAATCGGACAATTTTATTTTCGACCCATCTATGGCCTGCATTAGGCTATCAAAGTGATTATTCGATTGCAGGCTCCTTTATGTGGCTAGGCTCCAAAGAAGTCTCATACATGTGGTAACCCCATACTCGGTAGAAGTAGCAGAATGTATTGTGGGGTGTAAATTCCACATATACCCATTGCTTGTGTGAGAAATATATTATTTAAATGACAACATTTTTGGAAAATTCCATTTTTTAACACAATTTGTGGAAAAAATAAATCTTCCATGGGACTCAATATGCCTCTCAGCAGATAGCTTATGTTGCCTACTTTCCAAAAAAGGTTCATTTGGGGGTGTTTGTACTGTCCTGATATTTTAGCACATTAGAAGTTTGATGGGCAGTCAGAAAGCAAAAGCTGTGTAAATTCCATTATCTATACCATAGTTTGTAGACGCTATAACCTCACACAAAGCAATCAATATACACTTATTGGGATTTGTTAACCAAAAATATGTAACAGAATAAATGTTTGCCTAAATTTATTCCGAAATTTTAGTTAATTGGATAGTTTTTATGATAGAAATTAGAAAATATTGTTTTTGTTTTTCTACATTTTCAGACTTTTTTTTGTTTATTGCACAAGAAAGTGCACAGGTGATCAAATACTACCAAAATAAAAAGCTATATTTGTGTGAAAAAAAGGATATACATTTCATTTATGTACAGCATTGCATGACCACACAATTGTTATTTAAACTAATGCAACTCTGTATAGCACAAAATGGTGTAAATTACAGTATGTATACCATAGATTGTAGACGGTATAACTTTCACACAAAGCAATCAATATACACTTATTGGGATTTTTTCTACCAAACACATGTAGCAGAATACATTTTGGCCTAATTTTATGACTAACTTTGAGTTTACTATATATTTATTTTATAGCTGAAAGTATTTTTTTTTCTTCTAAATTTTCGGTCTTTTTTGTTCATAGCACAACAAATAAAAAGTGCACAGGTGATCAACTACCACCAAAATACAGCTCTATTTGTGTGAAAACAGTACGCACATATTGTTTGGGTACAGCATTGCATGACCGTGCAATTACCAGTTGAAATAGTGCAGCGCAGAATTGCAAAAATAGGCCTGGTCAGGAGGGGAGTAAATCCTCAGATAACAAAAAATCGTTACATCGATGTAATCCATCGGCAGTCACGTCGTCCGGTATTGTCCTGATGATGCCGATTTGACAAATTTAAAAAAAATAAATTACGCCCGCCCACCTGTCTGCACCGCTGAACACTCTTTGCAATAAGACAGGATAACAGTTGCCGGTCAGATGTAAACAATTGGGAAGAGCAGGCGGGGATGTCACCCATAGCTACATCTTTTGTTTTGGTTTGTTTTAATTTTTGTGTGTCGGCGTCCTTGTGACAACGCTGGACCCCGAGATTGACAATAAATTATAGAGATGAGCGAATTTCTCAAAATTTGATTCGGCTGATTCGGCGAATTCCTGGAGATGAGGAAAGAGAAGGAGAAGGAGAAGGATGAGAAGCAAGGAGAAGGATGAGAAGAAGGAGAAGGAGAAGGATGAGAAGAAGGAGAAGTGAGAATGGATGAGAAGAAGGAGAAAGGAGAAGGATGAGGAGGAAGGAGAAGGATGAGAAGAAGGGAGAAGGATGGAGAAGAAGGAGAGGAGAAGGATGAAAGATGGAAGAAGGGATGAAGGAAGAAGGAGAAGGATGAGAAGAAGGAGAAGGAGAAGGAGACGGAAAAGCAGAAGGAGAAGGAAGAAGGATGAGAAGAAGGAGAAGGAGAAGGAAGAGACGAAGGAGAAAGGATGAGAAGAAGGAGAAGGCTGAGGAGAAGGAGAAGATGAGAATAAGGAAAGGATGAGAAGAAGGAGAAGGATGAGAAGAAGGAGAAGGATGAGAAGAATGAGAAAAGGAGAATGGATGAGAGAAGGAGTAGATGAGAAGAAGGAGAAGGATGAGAAGAAGGAGAAGGAGGAAGGAGAAGGAAAAGCAGAAGGAGAAGGGATGAGAAGAAGGAAATGGAGAAGGATGAGAAGAAGGAGAAGGAGAAAGGATGAGAAGAAGGAGAAGGTTAGAAGGAGGAGAAGGAGGGAAGGGGTGAAAGAAGATGGAGGAGGAGAAAGGAATGAGAAGAAAGGAGAAGGAGCAGGATGAGAAAGAAGGAGAAGGAGAAGGATGATAAGAAGGAGAAGGAGAAGGATGAAGAAGAAAGGAGAAGGAGAAGGATGAGAAGAAGGAGAAGAGAGAAGGATGAGAAGAAGGAGAAGGATGAGAAGAAGGAGAAGGAGAAGGATGAGAAGAAGGAGAAGGAGAAGGATGAAGAAGAAAGAGAAGGAGAAGGATGTGTAGAAGGAGAGAGGATGAGAAGAAAGGAGAAGGATGAGAAGAAGGATGAGAAAGCAATGATATAGAAGTAGGATAAGGAATTGAGAAGAAGGACAGTTTTCGGTGACAGTTTCCTGTCTATTTCTGACAGTTCTGGGAACATGTCACATCTCCATACAGCCTGTTTGTTTCAAGCCTCTGTATGGAGAGAAGTCAATGTAACTTGTCAGAAATAGACTATTATAAAGACGTTCTGGGATCTGGGAACTAGTCCCATCCATGCAGCGGTTGGAAAACATTGTTTATGTAGTTGTTTCCATAAAATGGATCCATTTTATTGAAACAAAGAGATACAATGTTTTCAACACGCTGTATGGGAAGGACAGTCCCCAAACTGTCATTAATAGTCTATTTCTGACAGTATCTAGAGACATGTCCCCGTCGCATACATCGGTAGAAAGGCGGCGGGTCTTGTTTATGGGACGGTGTCAAGTATGTCCCAGTGCAACAGTCTGAGGGTCGCAGGATAGGCACTATTTATGAGTGAGCGGATAGAGGCTGATGTGACTGTCCGTTTGTTGGGGTGTTTTGCTTCCATATCTCTGCGGTTTGAACATCTCTACTCTGGCACATCTATTTGAATGTCTCGCATTCAAAGTAGATACATTCTAGCACATTTATTGTCGGCATCACGGTAGAGGAGCCTGCAGATACACTTTTTGCCGGCTTGGAATTTAACTTATTTTCCCCCCTACCCCTTCTTTTTCCCTCCTCATAAAAAGAAAAAAAAAAGAAGTAGGATGAAAAATAGAAAAAATCCAACCCCGGCAAAAAGTGTATCTGCAGCCCCCTCAAAATGGTATCTGCAGAATGTCATTTTTTTTGGGAAAAAAAAAGAAAACAATTTTCAAAAACCCCTGTAAAGGAGTGAATGTCCCAGAACTGTCATAAATAGTCCCATTTCAAAAAGTTCTGGGACATTCACCCAAAACCCGCTGTTTTTTTAAAAACCCCGTATGGAGGGAATTTTCATAGAACTGCAGAAATAGACTATTTATGGGCGTTTTTGGGGCTGTCCTTTCCCTACAGCGGTTGAAACAATTTTAGTAAATTT